>CM029941.1:41526944-41556448 GCA_017639245.1 Myiopsitta monachus | reverse complement strand
TCCACTTTCATTATATTCAGCACAATTTTGGTTGTATATATGCTTTATGTGTGCCTGAATCTTCAGTTACAGCTTATGAGCTTAGAGGTATGAGAGCACACAGATGAAACCTTTATATGGGTGCAGATCAGCAGTTAGGGTGAAAATGTGACTTTGAGGTGATGTTAGACTCAAAGAATTAGAGAGTGAGCTAGTAAAAGAAACCTCTTTAATTGATTTTCTCAATTTCAATGGCAATGAGTCCAGTGTTCAATAGGAATTTTTATAGAGGGCCTGCCTCTGAACTGAGTGGCAGAATAGACTGATGTCCAGGGTGTGCTACTCTGCTTTCGGCAGAAGGAAAATGTGAATGGTAATAGATTTCTATAAGCGGAGAAGATGAATTTAAATCCAGGATCAAAGTAGGAAAAGCAACAGACAAAAAACATTTAAGTAATTAAAGTAGGAATGAAAGAGAGTAGAATCAGTAAAGCAGAGATATAAGACACTGTTAGTTCATCCTTTTATATTTTCAAGTATTTCGAAACCTCTTGAGTTCCAGGTGTATTATGAGGTGGCAGATACAAAAGCCCAGCAAATCCTAGCAAAAGGTGTACATCAAAGCAGACACTTTGTGTCTTTGGCTCTTGGAAAGAAAAGTCACCCTGATACCTTTCCCAAATGCTAGCAGAGTTCTCTCTGAGAGCAGAAGTAGTTCTATTATCAGCATAGCAGGGCCCTATTGTCAGTGATTGACAAGGTTTCTACCTCCAGATTTTGTCCATAACCGTGCTTAACAATTTGGAACTTGTAGGCTGGTACTTGAAATGAAAATTTAGCAGAACTTGGGGAAGCTGAAAATTCACCAGTGGGTCTTATGTGGTATATAGTAGGTAACACTGCACTTGGCAGCAAAATCTAGAGCAAAAAACATTTTGATCACAATCTTTTCTATTTTCACCATAGGGTACACTTATCGCACTTAGCACATGGAAATAAGATTGTTCCAAAGGTGTATTATAAGGATATGTTACACAATATATGGTTTTGTAATCAGATGTGGTACCTGGAGCATCAATGATACCTGGTACTCAAAAATCTGAAGTGAAAATCTAAGTTGCTTTTCTCCTTCTGTCTCTCTTTTCTTCCCTTAATTTGTTAGCTGTTGTTACCTCACATTTCACATATAGATAATGATGGGAGTGAGAGTGGTACAAAAAAGGAACCAAGTGACTTTCCCAAATTCACAGTTGGTAGAATTGAATACATTGATTCAAGAGTCCTTCCTGTTCTTTCAGCAGCAAAGAGAGATCTGTTTTTATAGTGAAGGCATAAATTTATTGTATCATGAACATAAGATAAAAAAAAAAAAAAGACACAGATCTAAACCACTCAATTAATGATCCATTGCAACCTGCACACTTGCACAAAGACCGGAGGTGCGTGCCCAGGAGTATGATTACCTCATTTTCTGCATGTGTCTACAGCCATTTAAAAATCTGTGCCTGATCATTAGTGTCTGTGGCTTGTTCAGTGGTCACAGCATCATTCCTAGAGGACAAAGATCTGATCAAATCTTCATTGAATTCAGTGGAGGTTTTGCCCTTGATTAAAATGAAAGGAGTACTTTCTTAAATGGACGTAAAGGCTGAACTAATCTCTTCCCTCATAGGTCATTCTAGCAGTTTAGGATTGGAGCACGCTGTGGGACAGTGTGCTGAGAGCTTGCAGTGTTTCATATTTCAGTTTAGCAGTTCTGTTAATAAGTCAATGAGTTCAGTCTCTGGGGCATTGAGCCTAATAGCTTTCAAGATAACTAAATTCACTTTATAAATGAATTTATAGCTGGAATTTGAATATCTTCAGCCCGTCATCTATTGCTTTGTTCAACAAACTGTGGAAGGAAAGCTGCTGTTATCGCACTGCAGAAGTGGTCATATTATTTAAAAAAAAACAGCTGGGAACAGTTTATCTTCCTTTCTGCTGGCTTCTGTAAGATCATTAAGCAGAATGTTTGAAAAACATGAGCAAAAGATAAAAAAAAAATACTGTTGGTGAATGCACTGAAATCCCCCCTAGGTCATGCTTGAGTAACTAGAGTCTGACCTTGGCAAATAAAGGAACAAAAACATGGTAGCAGGACTAAAACTCAAGACACAGTAGTAGAACTGCATCACTTTCAATGCCTGATATGTTTATGATCATCCAGTGTCTAACCAACAGAAGCAATCTGCAGGATTCAAAGGGCAAAGCTCAGCATCTTTACATCAATTTGGCAACCTGTTCTCCCCAGCTCTGTCATGGTGGATTTTTACCAGAAAAATCCTGTGGTGCTGTCAGCACTTAACACATACATGGAGATTAATATTCATTTTACTCTTGTATTTGTCTCGTTCTGCATTGCCATCTGGAAGTTTGAACCAAAAGCTCCAGAAGACCCTTCTGAGAACCTGGATGTTTCTAGAAGTAAGGCTTCCTGAACTTTTCTAAAGAAAGCAGTAAGCAGCAGGGCACATCTCTAAACATATATGGCATGTCTTTTAAAATCTTTGCAATCCTTTCCTTTTCTAGGACTGGTATCTCTTAAATTTGTTATGATCAGTGAGAAAAAAAACTAAACCCAAAAACAAACCCAAAGAAACAGGTAAAAAATTGCAACGATAGTAAATGATTTAGGATAGTAAAGGTGAGAGATTATTTTAGTAGGTAAAAAGGCAACATGATGGCAGGTGAAATTTAATGCTGACAGATGCAAAGTGACATACATGAAAAATAATGACATATAAGAATACTTTCTTATTGTAGTGCACTTCCTCTACGTATAAAATAACTGAGGGAAATAAAGATCAAACATTGCTGTGGACTTTGGGCTGCAATATTTCAGTAGTCAAAAGTAACAATTGGTGCTGGATGCTCAATTCCCATTTGTATTTGGAATTCCTATTTATTTATACAAAGGAAATCTGTATTATCACTTTCTCATATTTTGGGTGATAGGAGAGCCTTTTAATCCTGTGCTTGGGAGAAAGAGAAGATGATCAGCATGAATGTGTGTAAAAAAATTCCTTCAGCAGGAAAAACTGAGGTTCTTCACATTTAAGAGAGAAACAGGGAGTAGAGAATTTTAATACCTCTGAGGTGGTATCATGAGAAAGAATGTTGCAAGAGAAGAAATTGCATCCTTTGTCATTGATAGCCTGTAAAGTTCTTTTTTTTTTCTTTGACAGGTGCAGTAGACTTGAGACAAAAGGAAGGAAAATATCCTCAAGGCAATTAGATACATCTCTACTTTTGCAACAGATTAAGCAGACTCTGCATATGAAAGATCAAGATATTAATGAAATATAGTCATCTTCATTAGCACTTAAAGATGTTGCATATACTCCATTGACATATAAAGTAGCAGAAGAAGTACCCTTTCCTTTTTTCTTATGCTGCTTCCATCAAAAACATTACTGAGTACAGACAAGGAAATAAACTGTCAGTCAAAGTCTGAATGAGGCCTGAATGAACTCTCTCATCAAAATGTTAGAAAAGTGTACTTTCTCAGCCAGTTTTTGGCTGTGTAAAGTAAGGAATGGCTCAAGGATACAGTTGCCAAAAACTGTAGTCAGATACAGAAGTGAACATTTTCTTCCAGATGATGAAGGCCGTGGCTTCCTTTGGCTGTGTTCCTTTGTGACATAATAGATTGGTGGATGTTTACAAAAGCACAGAACAGGATCTATTGAAGGTAAGGAAATCTAATTTTTTTCTTTGAATTAATTTTCATCAGTGTTATTTCTTTCATATGGTTCTGGTCCAATACCTCCTTTTCCCCTTGAAAATATTTTCTTTACATACCTGTAACTCTGTTGTGTTTTAACTGTATCATCAGCTAAAGAGATTCCGAACAGTAGCTAAATAAGCATAGCTATTGGTAACTTTTCCTGCTGTTCTCCACAAGTCATAATGCATTGATCTCATTTTCTTTTTACCTGGGCTAGGCACTGGGCACCTATCCTTCAGTTTCAAAGTGCCTGATCTTTCATTTGCCTGTCCATTGTTTTGGAGTCCAAGAGTTTTCTCTGCAGAGCTGGAGACCAGAAGTGAAGTCTATGTGAAGGTTTTTGAGCCAGTGAAATTAAGAAATTCATGATGCATTTGAATCAGGAAATGCATGACCAGGATGAAAGCTTTCTCATAACTGTATTTGGGTCATTTACAGCAGAATAAGTTACTTCACAGTAGTCTCAGCTGTCTATTTTCCAGCAGATGTGGGATTTAAACATTGATTTGTTGGAATAGGTGAGTTCAATAGTTAAAATTTGTCATGTGTGGTAAGTACATTTGGCATTTTGGGGAATTATTATATGTTTGGCAGTTGTTCTTGATTAAAAATTGCCAAGCCTGTAACAGTAGCGTGAGAAATCTACTGTCAATGCAAAACCAGTAGTTAAGAATCATAGATTTTTGATACCTAATAACCACTGAAAGAAACTTGGTTGTTCACCATATCTACAGCACTTTTGTCAAATATGTGTGTCGTGGTTTAAGCCTCACTCAGGCTAATAACTCACGAAGTCACTCACTCACTCACTCACTCACTCACTCACTCACTCACTCACTCACTCACTTCTCTTTCTTTCTTCCCCCAGTCCTGGGGGGATGGGGAGGAGAATCAAAAGAATGCAACTCACACAGGTTGAGATAAGAACAGTTTAGTAACTAAGGTATAACACAAATCACTACTGCTACCACCGGTAATAATACAAGAGAAATAAAAGGAAAGAGAATACAACTGCTCACCAAGCGCGACCCAGCCAGTGCACCCCCCAGCAGCAAACCCCCCAGTCCACCACCACACCCTTCTGGGTCTCTCCTCTCCGTTTTCACATCCTGGACATGACGTGCTATGGTATGGAATAACCTCTTTGGTCAGTTTGGGTCAGGTGTCCTGTCTCTGCTTCCTCCCGGCTCCCCCTCCTCCCTGGCATAGCATGAGACTTAGAAAGTCCTTGGCCAGACAAAACACTACCAAACAGTAACTGAAAACACTGGTGTTATCAGCGCTGTTCCCAGACCCAAAATCAAAACCACAGCGCTGCACCAGCTACCAAGAAGAAGAAAAATGACTGCTGCTGCTGGACCCATGACAATGTATTATTACACTGAGTATAAGTGAGGTAGTCACCAACTAAATACAGCTAATTCTACGCCATGTGTAGATGTCAGCACTGCTTTGTTACAAGTGTTGATGTGCATTTGCAATTATTCTGTTTCCATCATACTGCTGATGAACAGTGATGGATGGGGTGGATTCCCATCAGTTAACAGACTTGACCAGACGTGCCTCACAATTTTAAGAGCAGGCTGTCATTTTGAGGTGTTTGCCTTTCAACACCACAAAAGGCAGCTAATTCTTTAAAAACTTTTAGGAAACTTTTAGTACTTATGCTTAAGCACTGACAGCAGAGTATAAATTGTTTGAGAATGCATGAGAAGCACTATGACCTGTAGTATCTTCATGTCCTGGGGACTTTATGCTTCTTTCAGTGAGTAAAATTATTTTAAGCAATACAGTAGAAATGCTAGCCTTAGAAATCTCAGCTCCCAATAAAATGCATACTAAATGTATTTATGAAGTGCATGGAAACCTTATGTCCTGCTTTTTCTCATAAAAATGACCAGTAAGGAATGTAATTTTTTTATTATTATTTTTATATGTTAAAATTTTATGGCTCACATAGTTTTGCCTCCCAACAAGCCTTCAGAAATCCATTTTTGTCCCTTCACCAGTTGGCCGATAGACAGAGAGGCTTGTGAAAGCTGCAGATAAATTAATAGCAGAGAATGTGCCTGAGGACCATGGCTGGCTGCTCTTGAAATCTTTCTGAAGCCTGAATTATTTGTATTAAGATAGGCCAACACTCAGGCCTCTATGAGTCAATTCTTTGTAACAGTTGCCAATATTTTTATACCTGAGAGAGCAGCTTCATTCTTTATTATTTCTCAGGAATCAATATTCCCATTGCCCTCACAAAATGCTATACAAGCATTATTGGCATTTCACTTGGCAGCAAAGGGTATCAACATCAATCTCACCAACTGCACACTTCGCTAACCTTGTTCCACTTCTCCAGCACAATTTGTATTCACTCTGCACTGTGCTCTTCTGCTTGATTTGAATGGGAATCCTCAGTGAAGCCTTGATACCTTCTGAGACAAGGAAATGGAAAGACATCCTTTAGTCACAGACTAAAACAGTTTCCTTTGTGTGTGCATGCACGTGTGTGCTGGCACATACATGGAAGCTCTGAATGTGAATAAAATATGACTAAAAGAACCCCAACAAACCACAACAAGAAAAACAGCAAGCAAGATTGCTGCTGATCATCCCTCTAAAAAGAGTCCAATCTAGATCCAAGTAGCAGCTTCTGTTCTGAAAAGCTACCATGGGTATAGGGTAGTTTTTCAAGGCTTATGAAATCCTTTTATACTAACAGCCCCTAATTCACAAATAGTCCTACATGTTGGAGATAGGTGATATATTGCCAAAAAAATGAACAACACTGTACATGAGAGCAAAAGGAAGGCTCTTTGGAATAGTAGCCACATTTTTCTCTAATTGTGTACAGCTGCGCCAGTTTGATATACTAGTTCAGTCATAAAGATTTGCATTCGACATGTAAATTCAGCTTTAAAAATACTGTATCTAGACGTAATCTAAAATGGGAATTGTTCAAAGCAACCTGCCTCCTGCAGAGCTTTGTGTCACTACAGGGAACAATAGAAGGCAGAGTTTGTTCAAATAACACCAGAATCATGAAAGTTAGAGCACCATTAGTAGAATAATAATCCCTTCAACGTAGCTGCTTTAAAACAACAACATGCTCTTATTCTGCTTCCTTCTCACTTTTCAGTGTTGGATCTCTGTATGTTTCCCTCTCTTTTATGATTATGGCTCAGCTTATCCTCAGGCAAGGATATAATAATAATACTAAAGCAACTTATTTTTGTTCTAGAGTGCAGGAAGATTATTTGGACAGTATAGATTTTGTGTCTGTGTGCGTGTGGTGTGGGGTCATGACATACTGAGGTTACGTGTCCACATTAATAACATTCAGGAATTTTCAGATTGCATTTGATTTTGTGAAAGGCACAGACATGAATTTCTTAACAGGAAAGAAATGTTTGTCTTCTTGAATGTTGCTTGCTGTAGCATCCTGATACCAGCAAAATGCCAACGACACAATGCCTTCCCAGCCCTGTTTTTCCATCTAGTTCCATCTGATTATAGCTTTATCTTTAAATCAATTGAGTATCAGTATTTCATATTTTACTTGAACCTACACTTGCTTATTTCCTGAGTTTTGATTTAAATTTGCCTTAGCCTACAGTCAAACATATTTGGTGACAAACAATACATCTTAACTACCTAAGACATTACAGTGCTTCTGCACAACTTGTATTGCTGTCTAAGCAAGTTTAACTAAAAAGCTTCCAACTGAATCTTTATTAACAAGTAAAATTCTCATTTTCCAATGAAGGATAAGCCTATCCAGGAATATACTCATTCCAGCTCTCACTAATATATCCAGTTTTGTTCTACGTGAGTTAAGCATGCTTTTATTTCCTCTCATCCTCCTTCAATCAGAGCTGCAACACTGACAGTGAGCCACGTGGGAAATTGTGCCCACTGAAAAGAATCTGGTGACACAGCACAAGATGAACATTGAGCAGGAAGCTGCTCCTACAACAGTGAAACTACAGGGTTTTAGCTTTCCCATCAGTTTTGCAAAAAAAACCAAACAAGTGCAACTAGTTTTTGGCTACCATGATTAACAATCTTCAGCCTTGTCCTGGGTTCAGCAGTAACAGTAATTTTTTTTCTCCTTCTTGGTAGCTGGTGCAGCGCTGTGTTTTTGACTTTTGGCCTGGGAACAGTGCTGATAACACCAGTGTTTTCAATTACTGCTTGGTAATGTTTTGGTCTGACCAAGGACTTTCTGAGTCTCATGCTCTGCCAGGGAGGAGGGGAAGCCGGGAGGAAGCAGAGACAGGACACCTGATCCAAACTGACCAAAGTGGTATTCCAAGCCACAGCACGCCATGCCCAGGATGTAAAAAATTGGGGGCAGGAACCCAGAAGGGTGGGGGCGCACTGGGGGTTTGCTGCTGGGGGATGCACTGGCTGGATCGGGCTTGATGAGCAGCTGTATTCTCTTTGGACTTCTCTTGTATTATTACTGGTGATAGCAGTAGTGATTTGTGTTATACCTTAGTTTCTGAACTGTTCTTATCTCAACCTGTGAGAGTTGCATTCTTTCAATTCTCCTCCCCATCCCCCCAGGACTGAGGGAAGAAAGAGAGAGGAGTGAATGCGTGAGCGAACTGGCTTAAACCACAAGCCTATGTAAATATCAGTTTTCCTTGTAAATCCTTAGTTTTTATGGGAATCTTAAGTGATCAGAAAATGGAAGTGAGTAGCAGCACCATTCTCAGAACAATTGGCAGAGCTGCAGACTCATGACAGGTTTAATGGGTGTCCTGGGTTCAGCAGTAGCAGAAAAAATATAATTATTTTAGGATTGAAATATTCAGATCCTCTAAGAGAGGCTAGGCCCTAGAGAAATGTGGGTGCTATAATTGAAAATAGCATGAGGCAAACCCACCAGCATTGTTAGATCTCAGACATGAAGATCTAGTGTATTCCACGTTGATCTACTCTGCGTTTAGTGCATGCAAGCACATCACAGGCATTTGCCATGCCTGCCAGACGTCTGGAAACTCTCAAATCCCTGTCCAAAGTGATAGCCCAGTAAATTACAGCAAAGCGAGAAGGTTGGTAGATCTGGCCATTGCTTGGAAGAACTTAGAGTTTAAACAGATAGGACAAAATGTCAGGTTAAATTCCTAGAGCTGATTTGCATATGGCACACCTCCCTTGGGAAATCATACATATGACAGGCTGGGGATTGAGTAAGATCTCCCAAGGCCCAATCTCCAAGCCTTCCCGAAGGACCAAAATTCCTTCCTGAAGAAATCATTCAATAAAACACATCCAGGATTTTTCTACTTTACTCCACACAGCTGCATCAGCACAAAACCAGAGCTCTTTAAGAGAAAGGATTCTTAACCCCACATCTACAATAGATAATCACTTCTATTTCCTCACAATTAGTTATTTCCATGAAATGAAAATTACTTCAAAGAAAATGAACTCACGATTGAAAGCTACCATTGATGCCCACAGGATGCCATATATCTCCCTTTCAGGAAACTAAAGCAGTAAGAAGAGCAGGCAAAGACAGTAAGATGACAATAAAAATGTATTTTAATTAAATTATTCTCCAATAAAGTTAAAAGGAATCTAAAACCAAAGGATAATTATTGTCCTCATCATACTTGTTGAATGGCTTGAGCACAAAATCATTTCACAATGAAGACTGAGCCAGCTGCAAATAACATTAAGAGCCATCTCTGTGTCTTTCCCCTTCCTTGCATGTCATGCCAGCATGATGAGCTTAAACAATTCAAAATGTCACCTGCAAGCAGAAGGAATTCATTCTGAATGCATTTCTTTCTGTAAACATGCTTGGTTAACAAAAACATTGTTCAAAAGGTGCTTAGGTCCTCTTTTCCCACTTTGCACTTGATCATTCTTTAGGGCATAAACCAGTCATTCCCTAAGCAACCAAAAGAGAAAGACAACAGCTTGATTACAGAGAAAACCTTATTTTTCCTTCCTTTGAGAAACTAAAGCAGAGATACATTATTAATGACTAACCATACCAAAATAGCACCTAATTTATTCACAACCCAGACACCTTTTTCAAATGACAATTTTTAATCACTTCTTATTTTTATTCTTCTTACTCTTGCCTTTATGTGATTGTTTTTATTATCTAGTAAATATTTTCTAACTATAATTTATGAGCTTCTTGGACTAGACTAGTTTTCTTTTTTAAATCCTCTAATAAAACACATTCCTTGTATGGAAAATGACATATTTGGTTTTCTGTCACCAGTAAAGGAATGTATAATATTTTTATTTTATTTTTTTTTTACAATTGTGTCACTAGAGAGTGTAAAAAAGAAAACAGTGTTATAATCTGAAAGGAGTTCCCTTGTATTTGCAGGTGTGTCACTTCATTGCCCACATCACTGTAATATCTAGAAGACTGCCACTTACACAGAAGTGTAAAGGTATTGAATTTTTTTCATGTTTCTGTCTTCTTTTCTAGAAGAGACTAATATGTGCAGGGAATGAGAGCTGGCTAGTTGGCATATGATTCACAATTTCTTTGCCCTGATAAAGAGGTTGCATTAGTTCAATGCAAATATCTGCTTCTAAAATAGTTTCCCTTTTAAAGGCCTTATATGTGTGAAAAAAATGTCTCCTTTCAGCTAGAGGTCGTGCAAATTTCCACGAGATTTTTGTAAATTCACATAAAAATAAGTAAATATTACTGGTGCATGTTTTATTCTTTTGGTGAAGCAAACCCTCCCCCATGTGCTCATGTCCTTTTTCAGCTGAATCTTGTTTGCATGATCCACCTTATTCAGAGTTGCAAGTTAAAGAAGTTGCTGAAGTAGTTCTCTTGCATTAGTGTGAAAGAAAGGTTTTGGGGAGGCTGTGAATAAGATAAAGCTGCTATTTTAGTGGATGACCATGGCAAATCTTTCAAAAAGATCAAAAGGTAACTATGAGAGCAGAAAAAACCCCAGACAAGCCCTAAACCAAAAACTGCCCACCAAGCCCTATTTTGCTTCAAGTTTGCTCTTGTCATAATGTCATATATGTTTGCATCTTGTCATAATGTCATATATGTTTGCATCTTGTCATAATGTCATATACCATGAAACAAAATAAAAGTTTTTATATAAAATTAATGAAGAATTTAATGGAGTGATTATAGCTTTCACACAGCAGAAAGGCATGGTTACCCCAGTAAAATTTATTTCTCCATAACGATTTTGTCATTGTGCTTCAAGTTAATTCTTTATATTGCACTGATCTGTTGCTGACTTTAGATCCTGCTGCAGCAACAGTTGGTGAGGGGGGTAACAGGGGTGGAGATGTGTGCTCACAATACTGAGAAGCAGCTCAGGGGACAGCACAGGAAAATGCATCCTCAGAAGCATTAACTTGCTGCAAAGGAGTAATGCCAACACAGTACATGACTTGCAGACAGTGAGGAATCAGAGACAAAGCCAAGGGTAATAAGGAAACCAAAGTGAAAATCAGGAGACTTGGAGATTAACAGAGAAGATGGAGAGAAAGACCAAAGAGATGTGTATGGTGGGCACTGGGATGAAAGGGGCACAGTGGGCACATGAAACTGGAAAAGGAATTATACAAACAAAGCTGCAGGAATTAATAACTTCTGTTGCATGATCAGGGAAGGCATGACTAGGCACACAGAGATATCTCCAGGAATCAGAAAGAGTACAGTAAACTAGGAGAAAATGTATACAACTGAGGAAAACAAAGTTTAGAGAAAGAAAAAAGAAACCAAAAATTTCTATCTTATTTTTTCTTAAACCAATCTAACTTTAAAGCATTGTATCTTACCATCCTAGATTTGTACATGCACGTATATATATATATATATACGCTTTTAAAACTTTGCAAATTAAAACATATCCAAACCTTCCATAGCTTTTGTTGATGACTCCAACCATGCTGTGGGTTGTTATCTTAACTCTGTAATCACACTGTCTGGTATAGAAAAATAAAAATTAATGTTACCAACACACCTTTCCTCCTCATCTTGTTGTATTGTAAACATCTGTGTCCAGAGTGGTTGTTTTCCTCTTGGCCTGGGAGATCAGAGTCATAAAAGACCCATGCAGCGATGCTAGTGGGCAACTAGACACCTAAGAAGAACCTAGCACAGGAATGCCAAGCATGCAGGTTCTGGGAGGCTACTGGGATCAGTAGGAGGAAGCAATTGCAAAGTACTCACTACAAAGCAGCTGGGTAACAAGTGTATAAAATGAATGAACAAATGACAGGTACAATTTCTGCCCTTTCCCACAGAGCTGTATTACAAACTGAAGTCCTGCTGACCAAAGAGAAGTCATCTTGTGACAAATAGGTCTCACATCAGTCAGACTACCATTTGGGGAGTTTTGCATTTATTCATACGTTCCCATCACAAGCAAACAAAACAAGAGAGCCAGAAAATGTCGTCATATGTTGCAGTACCAGTTGCAAGGATGATCCATGGTCCATTGTGGCTTGAGTTGACACAAAGGTGTGGATGGCAGGGTCCACATTTAAGAAGATCCACATCAAGTCCCAGCTTGTGCAGGGTGGAAATTTCAGTATGGTGAATGGAATTCTGCCTGTACAAAACCATGCATACTCAACAGTGGGAGAGATCTTCCAATGGCGTGTATTTCATCATGCATCCATCTGTCAGGTCGTATCTATTCTTTCAATCAGTGTTGTGGACAGAATGCAGCAATACCTGTAACTATTGTCTTAAATGTACAGGCAAATAGTAGCATCTAAGCCTAGCAGTACCCTTTGCATAGAGACTGAGGAGGCAGTGAGAGATGAGTGCCCTAACGCCTATTCTAATAAACCTTGACTGTCAGAGTAGGGATGAGATGTCTCCTTCTCAAGAAATGGGGGAGGTTTTTTTTTTCTCCTCAGTTTTAATGCTGTTATGTTTAGTCATCAGGAATGCTATCACATAAAGCAGCTTACATCAGCATTTTGTAAGACAATTCATTCTGATTACTAACTATGAAAATTTCTGAAATCAATTGGAATGTGAACTATGGTGTGAGAATATAGAGTGTTGCTGTAACCAATTGCTGAAATTCACGCAACATAATAACTTCAGCAAGAACAACTTATCTTTTTTCTTTTCAAAGAAATGAGTTTTACCAAAGTAATGTACCAGATATGTACCATCATAATGTACCAGAAAATAAGCAATTCATTCAGTATAAGCTCCATGAAAGGTATAAAAAGTAGTAATCTTGCCAACCTTTCTTTTTTTCATGAAAATGGCCTGGTTTACATAGTTCTTTACAGTCCCAAACCATCAATTTTAAAATTTCATACCTAAATAAATGTCTCAGTTTCATCATTGTTACATACCCCTGACAACTTCCAATGAGCTATATCCATTGGGCTATATCCAAGGAATATCTTGGTACTTTTCCAAATTTGGCTGTATGTTTATGAACCTAAATATTTATATAAACATCCATCTTAAGGCTTCTGCTCTGATTTAGGATGTTGGATCCAGATGATCTTAAGGTCCTATCCAATCCTATTCATTCTATGATGCTATGATTTAGATTTGTAGCAGTGATGTTCTTTTCAAGCTGCTGTTACTAGTAAGTGCGTATGTCACTTTATTCTTTGAAACTGCAGCCTGGAATCTTGCTGAACTAAAGCACCTCATTTTGTCACAAAGTAGTTCAGAAACAGAAGCTTTTATTTTTGTGTGAAGCAGGACTCTGCCTATGTGCAAGACTAATATTGGTATAAAAAGTCTTATGCAATGAAGCATGAAGAGCAATGTCATGGTTCTTCATGTTGTCAGGAAATAGCTATGAGAGATATTTGTAGGGTTAGGTCAAGACTGCTGTTTTACAGCCACTGTACAAATATGGGAAAAGTACAACAGTACTTTGAGTCCCAAAAGTTAACATCACATTGCTGGGGCAAATGTGGTTTCCTACAGGGGAAGGAATAGTTTGTATGACCATATCCACAGCTGGTCCGAACATTACATGTGCCTGAGCTATAGAGAAGGAAAAAGACCTTAGAGTGAGATTAAAAACTACATCAAGCTTTTGTAATTAAAAATTAAAAAAATAATAAAAAAAAAAGCCTTGTGTCACATTTCCTTTCTCATTTCTATGGATCTAGATGTAAATAGTTTGAGAAGAACAATAAAATCTGCCTCCAAAACTGTAGCAAGACACTGCCATGGTAAATACAGACTCCTAAGAGAAATGGAGAAAGATACGTAACTGTTAACATGCTGTTGCCTTTAATATTTATTTATTTTATGTGTGAAAAATGTTTTCATATCAAACATACATTTTAAATAATGAAAACAATAATAATTTCTTTTTTTTTTTATAATAAAATTTCATAATAAAAATTGCTGAGGTGAGCAGCTTGAGAGCGGTCGCCTTCAACACTTCAGCGAGCAGAAGCTCAGCATCCAGGAGCTTCAACTCCGAGCAGCAACAGCCACCGAGGGACTCCCAAGTCTTCAACAGAGCTTGCTCAGGAGCTGGCAGCGCAGCTGACTCAGAGGGGGTGCTGCCAGAAGGAGCAGCACCGGCCTGACAGCGTAAAAGCCTGCCCCAGGGAGTGCGGCAAACTGGGTGGGTTCGAGGCGGTTCGCGAGGCAGTTAGAGTAGGATGGTGAGCACTCGCCTGATGAGCAGGGCCAGGTCTGGAAGCTCTGCTCTGGCTGCCCCAGCGGTAGCCAGCGTAGGCACCCAGAGAGAGCCGATGGGAAGAGAGGCTGCAGTGCAACGCTCAGGGCGCAGAGAGCGCCTGCACTGCTCTCCTGAGGGGAAGGTGCACAATGGGCAGGGCTGCACTCTGTGCTCCCTGGTGGAGGACCTCCTGCAGCCGGGGCTGAGCTGTGAGACACTGCTACTAGGCTGGAAGGTGTCAGGGAAGCTGAGAGGAAGCAGCACTGCTTGCTCCAGGACCAGACTGTGCAGGGGCCTCAAGCGTCTACTGTCGCTCATGCAGGAAAGGAGGCCGCTAACCCAGGAAGGTGGGAAACAGTAACGGAAAAAAACAACAAAAAAAGGAGGAAGAGGACAATTAAAAGCAAGGGGCTTCCTCCTAAATCTGTTGTCCCCACCCAGAACCGCTTTGCTATCCTGCAGGGGGCTGATGAGGAAACACACTCCCACCAGGAACAAATGGCTGATGCACTGGTAAAGAAGATCACTAATGCTGCTGCCAGGAAAAAGCGGCAGGCGGTAGTAATAGGGAACTTGACTCTGAAAGGAGCAGAGGCACCCATCTGTTGGCCTGACCCAGTCTCAAGGGAGGTGTGTTGCCTACCAGGGGCTCGGATCAGGGATGTTGCAGAGAATCTGCCTGCTCTAGTCGATCCCACTGACTATTACCCACTTCTAGAGATCCATGTCGGTGCTACTGACATAGCAGTAGCCCCGAGAACATAAAGAAAGACTACAGAGCCCTGGGAGAGGTGGTGAGGGGCTCTGGAGCAGAGATTGTCTTTTCGACAATTCTCCAGGATACAGGGCAGGAGCTTAAAAAGGCTGGGAGGACTGGCCAGGTTAATAAGTGGTTAGAAGGGTGGTGCTGTAGTCAGGGGTTTGGGTACCTTGAACGCGGGACTCAATTTGTCAGGCCAGGTCTACTGGGGGCTGGTGGAGCTGATCTGACAAAGAAAGGGAAGAGTGGATTTGGTAGGAGGCTTGCCAGACTGGTCAAGGATGCTTTAAACTACATGTGTTGGGGGAGGAGGGCATCATTCCATCCCAACACACCCCATCATTGGCCAGTACCTATAGTAAATGTTCAGAGCAATGTGGAGATATTCCAGCTGCTCCAGCCAATGAGCCGGCTTCAATTGGAGCTCGGCTCCCATGCCTCTATGCAAAAGCCCATAGCATGGGGAACAAACAAGGGGAATTAGAGATGTGTACATGTCTATGGGGATATGATATCATAGACATTACGGAAACATGGTGGGATGGCTCCTATGACTGGTGTGTTGGAAAGGAAGGTTACAGGCTCTTTAGGAAAGACAGGCCTGGCAGACAGGGAGGGGGAGTTGCTATTTATGTTAGGGAGAGGCTGGAGAGTACGGAACTCTGTCTGGGGACAGGTGAGCAGTTGACAGAGAGTTTGTGGGTCAGGGTTAAAGGGAGAGCAGTGATGGGAGACATTATTGTGGGGATCTGTTACAGACCGCCTGAACAAGAGGACTCGGTGGATGAAGCGCTCTATGGACAGATAGGAGCAGCCTTATGCTTGCAGGCCCTTGTTCTCATAGGGGACATCAACCACCTTGATATCTGTTGGAGGAATGGTACGGCCCATTGGCACAAGCAATCCAGGAGGTTCCTCGATTGTGTGGAAGACAACAACCTTCTGCAAGTAATAGAGGAGCCAACAAGGAGAGATGCCATGCTTGACCTCGTGCTCACCCGCAGGGAAGGGCTGGTTGGAAATGTGATGCTGCAGGGCAGCCTTGGTTGCAGTGATTGTGAGATGGTTGACTTCAAGATCATCAGGACTGTGAGAAGCATGTGCAGCAAGCTCACTGGCCTGGACTTCAAGAGAGCAGACTTTGGCCTCTTTAAGAACCTGCTCAGTAAGGTTCCGTAGGATATAGCCCTAGAGGGCAGGGGGTGCCAATATTGCTGGTTAGTATTCAGGGATCACCTGCTACAAGCCCAGGAGAGATACACCCCCATTAGAAGGAAGTGCAGCAGAAGAGCCAGGAGACCTCCTTGGATGGATAAGGAGCTGCTGAAAAAAATTCAAAGGAAAAAAGAAGCTTATAAAAGGTGGAAGCAAGGACAGGCAGCCTGGGAAGAGTACAGGGACGTTGTCCGGGAAGCTAAGGACCAGGTTAGGAAAGCTAAGGCCCACTTAGAATTAAACTTGGCTAGGGATGTGGGATATAGGAAGATATTATAGGGGATATAGGAAGGGATTTTATAGCTACGTAGTGAATAAAAGGCAGACTAGGGACAACGTGGGCCCTCTCCAGAAGCTATCAGGAGAACTGGCTACCCTGGATTTGGAGAAGGCTGAATTTCTTAATGACTTCGTTGCCTCAGTCTTCACTGGCAAGTGCCCTGACCACAAGAACTAAGTCTTGTAAGGCAGATGTAGGGACTGTGAGAATGAAGACCTTGGGCCCACTGTAGGAGAGGATCTGGTTCGAGACCATCTTAGGAATTTGAACGTATACAAGTCCATGGGACCTGATGACATCCATCTGCATGTCCTGAAGGAGCTGGAAAATGAAGTTGCTAAGCCACTGTCCATCACATTTGAAAAATCATGACAGTCAGGTGAAGTTCCCGATGCCTGGAAAAATGTAACCCCCATTTTCAAGAAGGGGAAAATGGATGACCCAGGGAATTACAGAGCAGTCAGTCTCACTTCTGTGCCTGGCAAAATCTTGGAGCAGATTCTTTTGGAAGCCATGCTAAGGCGCATGGGAAACAACAAGGTGGTTGGTGAGAGCCAGCATGGCTTCACTCAGGGGAAATCCTGCCTGACCAATCTGGTGGCCTTCTAAGATGGGGCTATGGAACTGATGGAAAGGGGTAGAGCAGTTGATGTCATCTACCTGGACTTGTGCAAAGTGTTTGACACTCTCTCGCATGACATCCTTGTCTCTAAGTTGGAGAGACATCAATCTGATAGGTGGATCACTCTGTGGATAAAGAACTGGCTGGATGGCTGCATACAAAGAGTTGTGGCCAATGGCTCAATGTCCAGCTGGAGACCAATAATGAGTGGTGTCCCTCAGGGACACCCTCAGTAACGATGCCATCCAGAGGGACCTTGACAGACTTGCAAGGTGGGCTGATGCCAGCGTTATGAAGTTTAACCATGCCAAGTGCAAGGTCCTACAGCTGGGTCGGAGCATTCCCAGGCACAGCTACAGGTTGGGCAGACAAGAGATTCAGAGTAGCCCTGCGGAGAAGGACTTGCAGCGGTTGGTCGATGAAAAAATGAACATGAGCTTGCTTCAGGGAGTGCTCTCAGCCCAGAAAGCCAACCGTATCCTGGGCTGCATCAAAAGGAGTGTGACCAGCAGGTCGAGGGAGGTGATCCTGTCCCTCTACTCTGCTCTTGTGAGACCTCACTTGAAGTATTGTGTGCAGTTCTTGTGTCCTCAACATAAAAAGGACATGGAACTGTTGGAACAAGTCTGGAGGAGGGCCACGAGGATGATCAGGGGACTGGAGCATCTCCCGTATGAAGATAGGCTGGGAAAGTTGGGTCTGTTCAGCCTGGAGAAGAGAAAGCTGTGTGGTGACCTCATAGCAGTCTTCCAGTATCTGAAGGAGGGCTATAGGGATGCTGGGGAGGGACTCTTCATGAGGGACTGTAGTGATAGGACAAGGGGTAATGGACTGAAACTTAAACAGGGGAAGTTTAGATTGGATATGAGGAAGAAATTATTTACTGTAAGGGTAGTGAGGCACTGGAATGGGTTGCCCAGGAAGCTGTGAATGCTCCATTGCTGTCAGTGTTCAAGGCTAGGTTGGGCAGAGCCTTGACTGACATGATTTAGTGTGAGGTGTCCCTGCCTATGGCTGGGGGGTTGAAACTAGATGATTTTAAGGTCCTTTCCAACCCTAACTATTCTATGATTCTATAATAATAATACAGTTCAGAGTCATGGAAATCAATGATCTGCCAGAGGTATGGAAGAGATTTTAATCTCCTCATACTTTCCTTAACCCTTTTTTGTTATTTTTGTACTTGAGTTATACTGACAAATGTTTACAGTTCCTCTCTCTTCCTCATCCTCTTATTGCTTAGTTGAACCGCAGTGGTCCATCTTTGCTGTTTAAATGAACAATATTATAATCAGAGAGAGACTTTCTTGCTTCTAACAGTTATTAATTTCTTTTTCTGTGTCCTATTAAATTATTTCTGTCAGAGATAATTTTTATCCCTGACTCACTTTTTAGGAGGAACTATCTTAGGAGTGGTGCAGAGTAGGCCTCAGCTTATCCAGTTTCTCCTGCATATAAACAATCATACTTCAATGTTTAAAAAACTCTAAAATGTGGAGGGAAAGAAGACATTGTGTCTCAGGACTTTCCACATGAAGGGTCTTAATTCTGGGTTTGATTTTAACAGAGATGTAAGCATAGGCAAAATCATGGACAAACTGTTTTCCTCATCTCCAAGTTTGGTTGACTTGGTAGTGTGATGTTTGTGGTCTTAAGGTGTTGTTTGTTTTTTCTTTTTTAACTAAATTGATTCTATTGTTGGGTAATATACATTGGTCCTGTTAGAGATGCTGAATATGTGCAGGACCATTCTGTGACATTTATTGAAAAATCGGTATTTGGTGTTTTTGAAAAATCATGTAATTAATGCTGAAGGCTCTGTAATAGTGATTTTGAAAAAAAAAACCCAACAAAACAGAACAAAAAACCCAACTCGGTGTGCATTTTGTTGTCTCTCTTACAAGATTAGAAGTGGAAAAGTATAAAGGGCCTTTCAAAGTGATCTGCAGTTGTATCTGACACAGGATTAGTTCTAGCAGTCAGACAGATAACAGCATTTACATAATGTGTTTGTATTTGACTGAAGGCAAGGTTACTAGATTTCTTCCAGCCTGCAGGTGTTACAGTCACACTTCTGAAGAACAGCAGGCACAATCCCAGAGAAGTGGTGTTGATAACAGAGGGGAATGACAGGCAACAAGAGTGTAATAATCATTGGCCGTTTAGACATAATGTGTCCTCCAAGGGTCAATACTGGGTCTGGTATTGTTTAACTTATTCACTCTTGACTTGGATGAAAGAACACTTGGATGAGTGTACACGCAACAAGTTTGCTGATAATACAAAACCAGGAGGAGTGGCAGATACAGGGTGCTGTGCTGTCATTCAGAAGGATCTAGACAGGCTGCAAAGATGGGCATAGAGGAACTTTTTGAAATTCAACAAAGGCAAGTGCAGGGTCTTACACTTAGGGTGGAATAACCCCATCCACCAATACAGGTTGGAGACTGACCTGCTGGAAAGTAACTTTGCAGAAAGGCACTTGAGGGTTCTAGTGGACAGCAAGTTGTCCATGAGCCAGAAGTGTGCTCTTGTGGCCAAGAAGGCCAGTGGTATGCAGGGGTACATTAGGGCTGGCCTGGCCAGCAAGTCAAGGGAGATGATCTTCTCCCTCTACTCCACCCTGGTGAGGCCTCACCTGGAGTACTATGTCCAGTTCTGGGCTTTCCAGAGCAAAAGAGACATGGACATATGGGAATAAATCCAGCAAAGTGCTACTAGAATGATTAAGGGTCTGGAGCACCTCCCTTAAGAGGAAAGACTGAGAGAGCTGAGCCTGTTTTCCTAAGGAAGAAAAGGCTCAGGGGGGATCTGATCGATATATGTTATCTGAAGGGAGGGTGTCAAGAAGATAGGGCCAGACTCTTTTTGGTGGTGTCAGGCAATTGGGAAAAAGGCAACAGGCATAAACTAAAATACAGGAAATTCCACCTGGACGTGAGGAAGAACTTCTTTACTGTGAGGGTGACCAAGCACTGGAATAGGCTGCACAGAGGGGTTATGGAGTCTCCTTCCCTGGAGATATTCAAGAGCTGTCTGGACACAATCCTACGTAGTATGCTGTAGGTGACCCTGCTTGAGTGAAGAGATTGGACTAGACAACCTCAACCATGCTCCAACTCTGTGATTCAGCTACTACAAGTTTTATTAAACATGTATGGCCATTCCCAGTGACTGATTACAGTCATGTGATGATTTTGTCACTAATTTTCTTTCAACAATGTAATGGTCTTGTGAAGCAGGATGAGTCCCTCTGTGCCTCTTGGCATAGGAGTTGTGTCCAGAGACATTACCTTTATAAAACGGTCCTTTTAAAAACACAGTTATATATTAGAAATTGTATGAAAATTGCAATAAGACTGTAGATAAATGTGAAATATATTGTTTTATTAAAGAAAATAAGAATAGCAATTTAAGATCCTTTATGTATGAAGAGAGAATTGAGAAAAAACAGTTTCTTGAGTGTCTTAAAATATTATTTCTGTCCCTTGGACAATTACTGGTAACCTTTAGAATAAAATTCCAAAGTGGCAGAGGAGGAGAAAGCATGCACATTGTTTATAAGCATATCCTAAACAAGGACTTTTCTAGTGCATGGGAAAACACAGACATAAGTCCGCAGTGGAAAGCGTTAACAGTATTTCACAGATTTGGGTTTAAAGGTAAAGGAGTATAATTAGGATTGCCTCAGTTGGCTTTTCTCACTTGTGGGTATGATTTGAGTAGCTTTAGGATTAGCTATTAAAAATGTGAAATATTTACTTGAATTTTGGCTGATTTTGGCTCTTGCAAATTCTGCCCGGAATGGTTTGTTGCTTCTGGACAGGCTGGAGGTTTTTGCTTGTTTTTTCCCTATTCTGAATTTTGTTTATTTAAGATAGGAAGGGAATAGCAAGTTTGTTTGTCCCTATGGAGTTCACTCTCACTTTGATTTAGATGTCCCTTTTGTTGCCTGGGTATTTCCTTTCTTTTCTTTTTTTGTCGCTTTTTCCTCTGCTTGTGTATAGAAGTGTGTTTTTTTCTCCAGCAATGTACCCGTTTGCACACTGAATGCAGGCCTTGAGAGCTGGTAATTTAATTGCATCTGTCTTTGTTTCCCTCTTTCCACATGGTGGCGCAATGGAGGCAAAGGCAGTATATTCAGGTGAAGGTGATTATCTTGGAATATATGCAGTACTCTATAAAGGAATGTGAAAGCTGTCTTTCATTCTCTCTCTTTGTTTCTTCTCCCTCCCCAGTCTTTTTCTATGGGTTGGGTTTTGTTGAGGAAAATTCGAAGGAAAAAAGAGGCGTATAAAATGTGGAAGCAAGGACAGGCAGCCTGGGAAGAGTACAAGGACGTTGTCCGGGAAGCTAGGGACCAGGTTAGGAAAGCTAAGGCCCACTTAGAATTAAACTTGGCTAGGGATGTGGGATATAGGAAGATATTATAGGGGATATAGGAAGGGATTTTATAGCTACGTAGGGAATAAAAGGCAGACTAAGGACAACGTGGGCCCTCTCCAGAAGCTATCGGGAGAACTGGCTACCCTGGATTTGGAGAAGGCTGAATTTCTTAATGACTTCGTTGCCTCAGTCTTCACTGGCAAGTGCCCTGACCACAAGAACTAAGTCTTGTAAGGCAGATGTAGGGACTGTGAGAATGAAGACCTTGGGCCCACTGTAGGAGAGGATCTGGTTCGAGACCATCTTAGGAATTTGAACATATACAAGTCCATGGGACCTGATGACATCCATCTGCATGTCCTGAAGGAGCTGGAAAATGAAGTTGCTAAGCCACTGTCCATCACATTTGAAAAATCATGACAGTCAGGTGAAGTTCCCGATGCCTGGAAAAATGTAACCCCCATTTTCAAGAAGGGGAAAATGGATGACCCAGGGAATTACAGAGCAGTCAGTCTCACTTCTGTGCCTGGCAAAATCTTAGAGCAGATTCTTTTGGAAGCCATGCTAAGGCGCATGGGAAACAACAAGGTGGTTGGTGAGAGCCAGCATGGCTTCACTCAGGGGAAATCCTGCCTGACCAATCTGGTGGCCTTCTAAGATGGGGCTATGGAACTGATGGAAAGGGGTAGAGCAGTTGATGTCATCTACCTGGACTTGTGCAAAGTGTTTGACACTCTCTCGCATGACATCCTTGTCTCTAAGTTGGAGAGACATCAATCTGATAGGTGGATCACTCTGTGGATAAAGAACTGGCTGGATGGCTGCATACAAAGAGTTGTGGCCAATGGCTCAATGTCCAGCTGGAGACCAGTAACAAGTGGTGTCCCTCAGGAATCAGTGTTGGAACATGTCTTGTTCAACATCTTTGTCAGTGACATAGACAGTTGGATTGAGTGTGCCCTCAGCAAGTTTGCTGATGACACCAAGCTGTGTGGTTTGGTTGATACACTGGAGGGAAGGAATGCCATCCAGTGGGACCTTGACAGACTTGTGAGGCGGGCTGATGCCAACGTTACGACATTTAACCATGAGAAGTACAAGGTCCTATACTTGGGTCAAAGCATTCCCAGGCACAGCTACAGGTTGGGCAGACAAGAGATTCAGAGTAGCCCTGTGCAGAAGGACTTGGGGGTGTTGGGGGATGAGAAAATGAACATGAGCCGGCAGTGTGCGCTCACAGCCCAGACAGCCAACTGTGTCATGGGCTGCATCAAGAGGAGCGTGACCAGCAGGTCGAGGTAGGTGATCCTGCCCCTCTACTCTGCTCTCATGAGACCTCACTTGGAGTATTGTGTGCAGTTCTTGTGTCCTCAACATAAAAGGACATGGAACTGTTGGAACAAGTCCGGAGGTGGGCCACGAGGATGACCAGGGTACTGGAGCACCTCCCGTACGAAGATAGATAGGCTGAGAAAGTTGGGTCTGTTCAGCCTAGAGAAGAGAAGGCTGCATGGAGACCTCATAGCAGCCTTCCAGTATCTGAAGGGGGCCTATAAGGATGCTGGAGTGGGACTCTTCATTAGGGACTGCAGTGGTAGGACAAGGGGTAACAGGTTAAAGCTTAAACAGGGGAAGTTTAGATTGGATATGAGGAATAAATTCTTTACTGTGAGGGTGGTGAGGTACTGGAATGGGTTGCCCAGGAAGTTGTGAATGCTCCATTGCTGTCGGTGTTCAAGGCTAGGTTGGACATAGCATTGATTGACATGATTTAGTGTGAGGTGTCCCTGCTCATGGCAGGGGGTTTGGAACTAGATGATCTCAAGGTCCTTTCCAACCCTAACTATTCTATGATTCTATAAGAAAATGCAGTTTTCCTGAATCAGATTCCTAAGTTGCTCACAGGGTATTCCAGAGCCTTTCTGGCTGGGCTACTGTGTCTGTATGTGTGCATGTACGCCAGGGAAACGCAAAGAGGCACAGGAGGCCCTGAGGTGGAAATCTAACAAATGAAAAGGTCTTACATGATCTAAGAGATAGCCCCATTTGCAAGGCCCGGCTAGCTAACTTCATTACTGGCTGCCTCAGGTTGTCTGGGTAGACAGTGACAGATCATTTTTTAGGGCCTGAAGAGAGCCAGATCAGTCTGCCTAGAGAGAAAAATAAATCCATGCCTGAGACCGAGGTTAAAAAACATTTACAAGGCTCACTGGTGCATGTAGCCCTCTCAGAGAATATTTTTGCTGCTAGTTCTGTATGGCTACCCTGTTTCACATTTGATTCAGTCTGTAAAGTGGGTGAATCACTTTCTTCTGATTGCAGGAAGTTTTGGGGTGCTTTGTTGTTTTATTTTTTTTTCCTAACATCTGCACAGTAAACAGACAACAAACCACATATAAGGAACGGAAGGGTCTTTTACAAAAAGATCTCATAAAAGAAAGCATAAATCTTTCAATGTCTGACCTTTTTGTCATACACTTCCAGGGGCAGGTTGAATAAAACAAACTTCATTAAAGTATTGAAAGAGTTGTCTTCCATTCTGCATAAAAAGGAAACTGTTCTTCTAAGTAAAATAAGAAAGGAAACATGCAGAAACATTATTTTTGTGAAAGAAAAAGAAAAACAAACAAACCCTTGAAATCTACTTGACATATAAGAAATTAAAATGTATCTTTTCCTTATTACAGGAGCTTTTAATTTAACCATAAGCAATCATGGACAGTAACCCTTATCTGCCAGTACAAGTTAGAATTAGTGTAAAAGGTCAAATGGAAGGTCTAATTATGGTTGTTCTCCTTTATCCTGTGTGAGACGTAGAAAAAAAAGCAAAAGAGACATAATGATGGAGCATGTAGGATGATATGGTGGGCTGCTTATAATTTAATTTAACTATTTTGCTGTTGATTTCTTTCTTCTCTCTGCTACTCTGTTATAATTTGTAAACACTCAAGAGACACAGTCAGCCTTTAACTTCCATACAGGCCCACTCAGCACTCCACAGAGACTTAGTTGCCATCATCTCTCATGACAACAAACAAAGCTAGAGCAGAATATGGAGAAAGATTCTAAGAAAATGTAACAAAAATAGTGATATTTCATGTTAAAAGCAATATCCATGCTCTCCTTCAGAACAATTTGTAGAATGGTTGCTGACACAGACAACGTTTTGTGCTCAGAAAAGAAGTGTGTTCTAGAGATGCATGAAGTGCTGTTTCTTAAGCATTTGGTCTTAGATAACAAATATGTTCAACTGAGAGACGCTGTTTCACTTTTCTCTGTTACTGCGTAGTCTTCCTCTCACCTACTGGATTTATGCCTATGTTCGGTTCTAACAAGCCAACATGAGATGGTATGCAAAAGATAAGATCTGGATTAAACTCTTGAAATAATGTCCTTCTGAATGAATACTTATTTTCCTATTTTTCTGGGTTGTCTTTTTTTTTTTTTTCCCTTCTTTAACTGCAAGGAATTGAAAAAAGCCAGCCCAAAATAATAAGAGAAAGAAGACAAGCACAGAACTCAGTTCTTTGGAGAAGGACTCTTGGCTCTCTCTTTGAAAAGAATAGCAGCAGAGACCTGGCAACTGATGAGGACATCCAGGCATGGCTAAATACACACAAGAATATAAAACAACCAGATACTATTAGAACCAGATGGAAAGATTTTGTGTTTTAAGCCCAGCCGGTAACTCAGAACAATGCAGCCTTTTGCTCACTCTCTCCCTTTCCCCATTCTCCTCCAGGTAGAATGGGAAGGAGAGTTGAAAGAATGTAAATTCCATGGGTTGAGATAAGAACAGTCCAAAAACCAAAATATGATATGAAACTACTACTACTACTACTGATAAGGGAAATAACAAGGGAAGAGAATATAAGACCAAAAGAGAAAAAGGAAAAGAAAACAATAAAACCAAGTGATGCACAATACAATTGCTTACCACACACCGACTGATACGCAGCCTGACCCAAGCAGTGATCTGGCCCTTCTGAGTAACTCCCCCAGGTTTATATACTGGGCGTGATACACTGCAGTATGGAATATCCCTTTGGGTCAGGTGTCCTGTCTCTGCTTCCTCCTAGCTTCTTCTGCCCCTCCTCACTAGCAGAGCATGAGAGACTGAAAAGTCCTTGATCAGAGTAAGCATTACTTAGCAACAACTAAAGCATTGTTGTCAGCATTGTTCTCAGACTAAAGCCAAATCACAGCACTGAACCCAGCTACTAGGGAGAAGAAAAGCAGCTGTTACAGCTAAACCCAGGACAAGAGACCTGCAGAAAATTTAAGTCAGTTTGCCTTTGAAAAATAAATTATTTGAATCATAACGAGTTTTTTCCCTTTCTCTCTCCCTTTCCACTTTCCCTTTCCCCTTTTAACCAGCTACAGGATTCAGAGCTTGCCTGATAAAAAGAATAGCAATTCTAAGGTCCATACCCTTAGAAGCAAATGAAGAACCAAGTACAGCAAGACCCCAAGTATGTTTCTGCAGAAACAGCATTGAAAGTGATATGTCCTATTGATGATGACCTTGACATCCTTGTCTCTAAGTTGGAGAGACATCAATTTGGTAGGTGGATCACCTAGTGGATAAAGAACTGGCTGGATGGCCGCATGAAAAGAGTTGTGCTCAATGGCTCAATGTCCAGCTGGAGACCAGTAACAAGTGGTGTCCCTCAGGAATCAGTGTTGTGACAGGTCTTGTTCAACATCTTTGTCGGTGACATGGACAGTGGGATTGAGTGTGCCCTAAGCAAGTTTGCCAATGACACCAAGCTATGTGGTTCAGTTGATACACTGGAGGGAAAGGATGCCACGCAGAGGGATCTCAACACGCTGGTGAGGTGGGCTGATGCCAATGTTATGAAGTTCAACCATGCCAAGTGCAAGGTCCTACAGCTGGGTCGGAGCAATCCCAGGCACAGCTACAGGTTGGGCAGACAAGAGATTCCCAGCAGCCCTGTGGAGAAGGACTTGCAGCGGTTGGTCGATGAAAAAATGAACATGAGCTTGCTTCAGGGAGTGCTCTCAGCCCAGAAAGCCAACCGTATCCTGGGCTGCATCAAAAGGAGTGTGACCAGCAGGTCGAGGGAGGTGATTCTGCCCCTCTACTCTGCTCTTGTGAGACCTCACTTGGAGTATTGTGTGCAGTTCTTGTGTCCTCAACATAAAAAAGACATGGAACTGTTGGAACAAGTCTGGAGGAGGGCCACGAGGATGATCAGGGGACTGGAGCACCTCCTGTATGAACATAGGCTGAGAAAGTTGGGTCTGTTCAGCCTGGAGAAGAGAAAGCTGTGTGGGCCTTCATAGCAGCCTTCCAGTATCTGAAGGGGGCCTATAAGGATGCTGGGGAGGGACTCTTCATGAGGGACTGTAGTTGTAGGACAAGGGGTAATGGGTTCAAATTTAAACAGGGGAAGTTTAGATTGGATATGAGGAAGAAATTATTTACTGTGAGGGTGGTGAGGTGCTGGAATGGGTTGCCCAGGAAGTTGTGAATGCTCCATCCCTGGCGGTGCTCAAGGTCTGGTTGGCCTTTGCCTTGGATGGCATGGTTTAGTGTGAGGTGTCCCTGCTCATGGCAGGGGGTTTGGAACTAGATGATTTTAAGGTCCTTTCCAACCCTAACTATTCTATGATCCTATGATTCTGTGATAATATCGAGGAATATTTTGCCTTAGGAAAAATCTCTAAGATCAGAGCTTGCTGTGCTCATCTGTTATCTGAAGGTGAATATTATGCACTGTTAAACAGTCTCTTGAATGAGTTTTTCAGTCCCCTTCAGAAATTGGAGCATCAGCAAAATGGCTGGCTGCAATTAATAGATGAGTTGGCCCTCCAGTGATTGAACTGAAGAACTAAGTGCTCTAGTTGCTTCAATCCAGTATGACAGGTCTAATGTCTCATATTCTATGATGAATTTGTTAGTGAATCTTCCAAGTGATCATGTCTTTCAAGGGCAGCTGCCATTTATCCATTGCCAAGTATGTACTTCTAGTCAAACCTGAACTAAACCTCCTGAAACAAGAATATCCTCTTTATAGGTTTCAGATCATACTGTCTATGAATTCCTTAACAAAGCTTATATTTGGAAACATGCTAATAAGTACCTCCAAATAAATTTCTTCATATATGGTTCCACTGATAAAAGAGCAGAAATCTAATTTAGGATCTAGACTGTGCATTTAAAAGACATACAATGCTTTGAAAGCCAATTTACATGTCTCTAGCTTGCTTGAAAAAAATTTGGGTCATCATGTTTTATCCACACTGTATTTCTTAAAACCTCAGCTTTTAGGTTGCCATGTTTTGGACACAGTTTTAGAACCCCCAAATAGACAACTATTAATGCATTCCTGAAATGCTAAAACTGTCTAATAAATAATATATTAATAAAATGTAGGTAATCTTATTTTTCCCTGTATGTTTCTGAATATACACGTCTCTGCAGAATACTACCACACTTTTAATCTAAGAGGGGTAAGAAAAATATTACTTTCATGTAAGAGATTTTTATAAGACTGCATGTCCCAATATTCTTTTTCCAAGACCACCAAAAGACAGCTGAGAAGTTGTCTTAAGTGATGATGTGTTTGCCAAAGGAGGTGGAGGACAGCGGCCAACAGTGGATGCCTAAGGATGATTACATATACTGTCAGAGTATCACAGTGCTTCCCAAGCAATCCTTCCATGCTTCCCAGTAGCCCATTATGTCCATATTTAGAGAAAGGGCTATCTTACATACTATCCTTTCCCAATGATGAAAGTCATGTTGTATTTTCAGTGTTTCTTCATTCTTCCTTTGTCATAGGACCATAAAACTGCACTACACAGGAAGTCCAGTTATATGAGATGATGTCATAGAAATTGTTGTGAAGTTACTTGCTGATTAGTGTTAGTTGTGCCTCCACTCCAAAGTAAGAGAGAAGAGCAGCTAGTGCCATATACTATGGCATTGTAAATGATTTCTTAATAGCAACTGCTGAATGTGATCTTTAATGAGATCTGTTTCCATAGCAGTCACAGTATTTCTGAGAAACTTGCTTTTATTTTGATAGACTTGAAAACAATTCAAATGTTATCTCTTACTGCTGTCATACCTTCAATTAAGTTTTTTAATTCTACACTCAATGCCAGAGATCTCGGATGACAGATACTGTGGCAGAGCATGAGTAATTTTATCAAATTTCCCTTTGAGAAGGCTTCACATAGTAGTTTCAGCAGATGGTCAGTTCCTTTTTTATCTCTATGTTTTGACATTCCTGATAGATTTGTTTTAGTTCTTTCCTTCTACATTTCTCCCTCTAATTACTTTAAAATCTGCCAGTCATTTTAGTCGGGAATGGGAACCCTCTCTATTATGGTGGCAGATCCCCTTCTCTTTTTCACTTGCAAAAGTACTCTATCAATTCACATTATATAGAGACAGAGAGGCAGAGCTGTTTTTTGTTGCTTTTTGTTTGTTGTTTTTCATTTGTTTGTTTGTTTGTTTTTAATATGAACTATTTAGGGAAAAAAGCCAAACCAAACCCCAACATAAATTAAAAAAATGGATACTTATAGCCTCTGTGACATTAAAAAAGGCCATCTGCTTGTGAAGCTCCCAGCATTAAGTTCCTGTTTGATGAAAGTTTAGCACCTGGGATGGTCGATTTTCAGCAGAGTATTCCAGTTGTTGAAGCAGAATACCTCAGTAGAGTCACTGTTCTGTTCATTTCCCCTGTGACAGTACCTACTTCAGGCTGAAGACATACCCAGACTTCAACAAGCAAAGTGGGAGAAAAAGAAGTGAAAAAGTTAAATGAGTAGCAGGAAAAGCCTAGAAAGGCACTTGTGCTGGGTGAGCATTTTAGAAATGTGTG